>CM049418.1:10482500-10510000 GCA_026929865.2 Hyperoplus lanceolatus | reverse complement strand
AAAGCAGAGTCAATTATAATGCCGACTGAGAGGGGTTCCCACACTTTTTCATATGACTGTACAGTACAAAAAAAGAAAGTACTTTCCGTCACAGACCAAAAATACAGTAAGTTGAGTCTGATTTTTGAAAAAAATTCAACCACCCTGATCCATTGAGACACTGTAAAAAGGTCATAGTGGCAATGAAAAAACTGGCCAAAAGAAGTTGTTTACTGACACTTGAAAAGTCTGCGGCCGATGTACTCGTAAAAAAACTTGTTTTCATTTATTCTTAACTAGTCATTTTGAGAAAGATACACACATTTGTAGTCTATTATTTTTGATTAAATATGACAGTGTGTGTTTGAATAGCCTTAGCATAAGGGTAAAACGCATAACGTGTTGACACATTTCTTCGAGACCGACGCAAAAGTCTTCACATTCACATGTTGCATTTACTTCCTTAAAAAAAACAAAAAAACACTGAAATATCCCTACACTGCATGTTACAGTTAAAGGTACTGTATAGTCCTCCACAAAGGGAATAACATTTGAGCTTGGTAGAAAATAGCAGTAATAATAAAAATTAAAAAAACTTCACTAACATATTGTGGTTCATTCATTCATTTTGGAGCAGCAAATGAAAAAAATAATCAGTTTTTTGACTAAGCAGCAGCGATATTGTCATGATACATTGTGATTGAGATGCTATGATTGTAGCGTGTCTCCCTGCTTGATGAGTGATAGGTAGCTTTGGTACAGTGCACAGATGTCCTAGTGGCGTCCTCTATTCAGCAGAAACTGCACTTGAAATAGCAGCCGAGAACAGCTAAAAAAAAAAAAAAAACGCATATGATATACTGGCAGTAATAAGTGTTTGGCACGGCTTCGACTGGGTGTAAGGCATGTTTATGAAACCATGTCGCAAAACAAACAAGAAGTCCAGGCAAATCACTGTAAAAAAAAATCTGACTTGTAGTGTCACTTATGTCGCTAGCGTATAAATTCAGTTGAACACACTTCCTTATTTGCGAGCAGTGATCTCCCATAGAGAACATTATTAGCGTAATCATTTCCCTCCATGGCTGTAAAGAATGTGATTCGATGGTGCACGGGTTACAGTGATAAATAAAGAGTTTTTTGAAGCATTTCAAGTTGTCCAGTGTTAAAGAGTGTGCGTTGTTTTTTTTTGTTTTTGTTTACCATAGCCAACTCTGGTACTCCGTTTACGTTACGTTTATTTCGTCTCATATTCAAGGTGGAGTGAAGAGCGAACAGCCCCTTTAATTGGGACCGTGTAGACCCCATTTAGCGGTACCTCATTGGTTGCCCCGCTCACAGGACATCATGTGATCCTGGCTGAGGTTTGTGATAGGCTCCTTGGGCTTCTCAGTCAGGGCTAGCGCAGGGCTGTAAGCGGCTGGGCGGTCGGTGGGGTAGTGGCGGAGGGCTAGCGGGGAGTTTTTCTCAGGTCTGCAGAGAATTCGGAATCGCTAGGGGGAAAGGAGAGAGAGAAAAGTCACAGTTATTTGCCTGTTTTAAACATAAAACTTCACTATTGTTTTTTTAAAACGTTTTTGTGTTTTGTGTTCAGTATTTTTGTGTTCATTATGGTAGCAATTACAAACTGGTGTCGCCCGCCCCACATCTTTTCAAAGCAGAAGATGGTACTAAACTAAAAGGGTACTATAATGAAAGGGGGAGCCTGGTGTAGACAGCCTCACCTGCTGCAGTGTTCCTGGGGTGGTGAGCAGGGCGTAGAGGGCCCAGATTGGGAGCAGGGAGACAGAGGAGAGCGTGAGGATCCAGCCTAACGCGGTGGCCCAGCCCGGAGCCACCACACCTTTCCCCAGGCTCAACGGAGACCAGTGCACCAGGGAAAACATAAAGGTGGCCTATGAAACAGAAGTCACAAGTTTGATTCACAAAAAAGGTCAAAACATTTTGATGAGAAAATCAATACCACTCAGATGTCTGCATGTTGAATATATCTTGAGCTAGCAGCCAGTTAGCTTATAGCTAAGCTTAGCACCAACACTGGAAACATGGAGTGGGGAAATCTCTATTCTGGTTGGCTGTGTCCAAAAGGGAAGGAAATCTGCCTTCCTCAATTAACACCTTACCTTTGTTTGTTTAATATGTACAATCAAAATTTGGTTTTTGGAGGCTAGCCAAAGCCAGGCTGGGTTGATGATGCTGAGAGTAACATAAATCTACCCCCATTTAATAAGAGAGTGAGTAACCCAATACCCAAAATGTTGGAACTATTCCTTTAAAGAAAGTGACACTAAAACTATCCTGTACTACAGGAATGTCCTGTGAAACCTATGAATAACATATATCATCACACATTATATACATTACATTACAAAGGTATGTTTTATCTCATATAAGTTATGGTAAAATGACTCAAATATTAGCAGTAGACTGATTGAAACCAAGATGAGTTGGTACATTATCCCAAATGCACGTTTGTGTGTGAAACATTTCACAGCAAACAGCAAACAGTGTAAAAGCATCCCGGCCCGAGGGGAAGGGGAGGGGGGTCACTCACCGTGCACACGGCCGGGGTCAAGTATTTCCAGCACAGCTTGAAGACAGACAGAGGGCTGTAGCCGATCATGTCCCTGATGTTGGAGCTGAAGCGCTCGGCTCCTGTGGACCAAAAACCAAGAAGAAAGAAGTTCACCAGAGTGCTTTGGTTGGACAGTCAGAATACATTTCTCTTGCCAGTATCCACCACTGTGAGGGAAGCTACTAGTCAAAGAAAACATGACTTTTAACTGACATCTGATGTTTCTGCCTGAAATAGCAGTGGTAGCAACGAGGATCTAATTCAAGCCTAATTGTCTGACCGCTAAGCCACTAAAGGAACCTCTGTTAGTGTGATGCTGCTATGCCATAACAAAATGTTATAACAACCTATAAGAATACACACAATACAACTACAAAAAAGATCAGGCTGTAAGAAAATATGCATTTCCTTACTAATTATCAAAATGGAACTGATGGCCAACACTGGCACAAAGTGAATTGTGTGAACACTCCAGCAGCACATCTTGTATTGTCCCGGTGTGTGCACGTGTGTGTGTGCAGTGCACGTGGCACATTCTTCCCATGGGATTTAAGAAAACAAATGTTTTTGGTAGATGCTCCAGACAGAGCCGCGGGTCTGGCTGGGGGCCGGCAGCCTGGGGCCCGAGGGCTGATTTAGGGGCCCTAGAGGAGACAGACAGGGGCATTGGCTCGGAGCCAGTCTCCTTACAACAGTGGGTAGCTGCTGCAGCCATGTTAATATACTGTCTGCTGACTCCAAGTGGAATGCACAAAGGAGGGGAGGAAGTGGAACAGTTCACTGTGTGTGAGTTTATCAGATTTAAGGACAAGTTTAATTTTAAAAAAATTCTGTACGTACTGAAAACTATTGACCAAAGATTTATGTAGGCATGCTCTAATTTGGCACAATGTGAAATCGAATGTGATTCAACAGCTTCAACAGAATTGAATGAAATTCAGAAAATGGAACTGTATGTTGAGGGATGTTTTCAACGTTTGCAAATGTGTCTTGCGTTAAGGATAGACAGGAGTTCAAAGACGAGAGGGAAGCAGTTTGGATGCTGTACCGTAGACCCAGCCGATGGCCAGAGACTGGAAGATGGAGAGGAGCAGCAGGCTGGCGCCACTGCAGGAGAACTGGTCATAGATCTGGAACACATACAGGCCCCCCTGCATCCACAGAAAACCAACAAGAAGTTATACAATAGCATAGAAAACACCACACACACACACACACACACACACACACACACACACACACACGCACGCACACACACACACACACACACACACGCACACACACACTCACCGGCGTAACCATGACGAGCCCGACCAGGAAACACACCACACACACAAAGAGCAGCAGCAGCTCCCGGCGATGGCCCCGTCTGATCAGGTGAGGGTACAGGTCGCTCACTGACGTCATCAGAGCCTCCAGACTCACAAACTGAGTGACAGAGGGCCAGAGTCAGTTTTAAGTCAAGTTAACTTACTTTTAGACAATTGCTACATGGAATGGATGGTAAATGGACTTGACTTATATAGCATGGCAGTAGCTGCCATGCAAGGCGCTCTCTGAACCATCGAGAGCAATGTGGGGTTCAGTGTCTTGCCCAGGGACACTTCGACATGTGGTGGTTAGGCGGGGGATCGAAACTCCGACCCTGCATTCCAGTGGACGACCGCCCTACCCACTTCGCCACTGCCGCCACGCTTTAAATTTGTCTTTCATATATCCCCTCTCAAGTCACCACACTTCGGAGGGGGTCAGAGCGGTCAGCCATAGTACAGCGCCCCCTGGAGCAGTTTTGGGGTCAAGAGCATTGCTCAAGGACACAATGGTAGAAATGGTGGGCACCGTGGATGTAATACCAGCCACCACCAGTTTAACTACTAACACCATCCTGTCTGGTGCCGGGGATCGAACTTCATGGTTACTAGTTGGACCCCTCTTTCCTCTAGGCCCAACCTACCACTCTTTACCCGCGATAAGATGCACTACGTAATGTGTGACTATGCCAGTGACAGTGTGTGTCTCTCTACCTGTGTATCCAGGCCCAGCATAATGATCATGAGGAAGAAGCAGACGGCCCAGAGTTGGGGCAGAGGCATCATGGCTACCGCTCTGGGGTAGACGATGAAGGCCAGACCAGGCCCTGAGAGGAAGGACAACACATTCAAATGAACGTTAGGAATTGTGTTGATTCAGATTGTGCTTATGTTTTCTAATATCCTGTCCTATTCTTTCATTATTTTTTCCAAACTGACATCAATTCTGCTTCTTATTCAGTTGTTGTTTTTGCAGGAATTCAATAAACTCAAACTAAGACTGAAGTAAAAAAGTTTAAAAAATGCTGGAGCTTGCCCCCCCCCCACCATCCCACCATCCCTGTCTGACCTGACTGGGCCACGGTGGAGATGTCCTCCCCCTGCTCTTGGGCCATGAAGCCCAGCACAGAGAAGATGGCAAAGCCCGCAAGGAAGCTGGTGGCGCTGTTCAGGAGGCACAGCATGAAGGAGTCTCTGTGTAAAGGCCACAGACAGAGAAACAATTCAAACAATGTGAGAAAAATGAAAAAAGTGCGAAAAAGTATGAAAGTGCCTCAAGCAAGAAGTACTAACAGAACAGAAAGGTCTCGATCTATGACTTTGGGCTTTTTGTGGAGCTGTTACCAGAGTAAAGTGCCCTGGGCTTGTTCTGTGTGTGTGTGTGTGTGTGTGTGTGTGTGTGTGTGTGTGTGTGTGTGTGTGTGTGTGTGTGTGTGTGTGTGTGTGTGTGTGTATGAGTCCTAGAGTGTGGGAAACATGGTCTAGCGAGGGCTTTTTTTTCTTTAAGGTGTGGCCATATCAGTGTATTTTCTCTGGCCATACCAGCCATTCCTTGTGGAAGCCGTTGGACCCTTGAGGAGCTTAACGTCCCCACATTTTTCTGTGAGCCTTCCTGACTGTGTTTTGTCTGAAGTGGAAGGAGACGCTGTGTGTGTGTGTGTGTGTGTGTGTAGCTTATGTTGTTGATGTTTGCTTAAAGTGTGACAGAGTGTCTCACTTGTAGCAGTCGTTGTTGTATTTGTTGTAACTTCCGAGGGCCGTCAGACTTCCCAAACATATTCCGTAGGAGAAAAACACCTGGGTGCCCGCATCCATCCATACCTAGAGGGACAAATAAAACTCTCTCTATTAAAGAAAGCCTGGAATAATACCTGAGGGTTTTCTATTGCCTCTGGAGACATCCAAAATGTGTGTGTGTGTGTGTGTGTGTGTGTGTGTGTGTGTGTGTGTGTGTGTGTGTGTGTGTGTGTGTGTGTGTGTGTGTTTGTTTAGGTACCTGTGGGTCTGCCAAGCGTGTGACGTTGGGTTTAAGGTAGTAAATGATGCCCTGGGTGGCTCCGGGCAGGGTGGCACCGCGCACCAGTAGCACAAACAGCATGACATAGGGGAAGGTGGCCGTCAAGTACACCACCTAGAATGTACACAAGGAAGAAAAAGAAAAGCTAAAAGAGGGAATCTTCGGATAGTTGGTAGTCTGAAGTCCTGTTGACTGAGGGTGGCAGTGACACAACAAGCTCATGTGTTGCTTTTTCACATGTATGTTCTGTTTCAACTAGTCCAACTAACTGGTACTGGATGATGCCTGGCTCACAACGTACTGAATGATCTCTTGGTAATCTAATGGCAATCCCTCCAAATAAGTTAAAATAAAAAAATTGAACTGTGCTCTGGTCGGACCTTCCCGGTGGACTTGACTCCCTTCCAGACACAGAAGTAGCAGACCAGCCAGACGAGCGACAGACACAGAGCCAGCTTCCAGCTGATTGGACCAAGGCCCATGTCTAAGTTGTCTGAGAGGTGGAGCACCTCACGCCTACAACAAACACACATACACACACACACACACACACACACACACACACACACACACACACACACACACACACACATTGCTATAAATGCGTGATGAACACTTAAAAAAAAGAAAAAAACACTTGAGAGAAACCAAGGAAGTGACACTTACTCCCAAAACTCCATGACAGGGGAAGTGGCGTTCTCAGGCAATAGGCTGCTCCCATTGGCTGTCTGGTTTTGCCGGTCAAACAGGACACACGCCTCTGCAGAAGAACACACACACGCACGCACGCACACACACACACACACACACACACACACACACACACACACACACACACACACACACACACACACACACACACACACACACTATAACCTAGTTCTCCCCCTTAAAGGTGTCACACAAAGTGGCCTAACATCCTTATCTTGACTGACCAGTGTTCCAGGTGTTGTTGCAGTGGGCCCAGGGCAGCTCTGCCTGGAAGCTGTAGGACAGGTAGAGGAGAGCCCAGGCCAGGATCACTATGTAGTACACACAGCCGTGCAGGATTATCACCTGGCTGGCATAGCCCAAGCCTGCGGAGACAAGGCCATGATTAACACAGGAAGAGCCTATCACTGGCTGATATGACAGAGCCACAGGAGTCATAAATAAACCAGCTTCAAAGCCATTGAATTACCCTATTCTATTATCGCTGTCAGACTCAGGATGAAAGCATCTATTCAACGGAGACACTCGACTCACAAGCCCACATGTAGTCTATCTGCATTAAGAATGAATGGTAATGTTATGTGGCTCTTGAGTGGGGTTTTTCGAGAGTGTAGGCTGGGAGACAAGTAACTATTTGTGGTGTGTCCCCCCCTAATGGAATTCAGGCCTTTAAACTGATGATTATAAATGAAGAAGCATTTCTTTGTTGGCATTGTTAGCGACCTAGTGCTACTACGGCACATTTTGTACCCTTGCCAACACGCATGGCCTTCATACAACTACTGTAGCTGTGAACATGATACTGGTAACCCCCCTGTGTGTGTGTGTGTGTGTGTGTGTGTGTGTGTGTGTGTGTGTGTGTGTGTGTGTGTGTGTGTGTGTGTGTGTGTGTGTGTGTGTGTGTGTGTGTGTGTGTGTGCGTGTGTGCGTGCATCTGGAGGCCATATGTGCCAAAGGGGGCCAAGCAGCACATGTTGGCACACTCGTAAATATATTTGTCATTGAGCAGGGTTAAAAAAATATTTATACATATAGGGGGCAAACGCGTGTACTGTTTACGACGTGTTTCCCAGGTGGCCTCAGCTAGCATGCTAGTGGCATTAGCTGCACCTGCACATGAGAATGCCAAGGCCGGCCGAGCAGGGGATTTGAAAATGTGTTTTCCCAGAGAAGCAAGGAAATAAGCTTTTATCTTCCACTAGGAAACTATTGTGTTATGTGTGGTAAAACTTGAGTTCCTTGTTCACATGCACTGAAGGCTTAAAACGCTACACAAAAACGGCTTCTCTGGTTTTTTCTAGAAATAGCTACTTATGTCAAGCCGAATAGTTATCCAATGCGAAATGTTTTAGACTTACAAAGAAAACAAGTCAAAGGAAAGGCCAATATCCAACTGCAGCTATCTCTCTATGCATGATTGAATGTTTCATAAGCAATCTCACTCATACAATGACTTTGAAAAAAATAGATAAAAAAGTTTCTGTGTCGAGATCCTGTTATGTCCCTGTTTTTTTAAGCAAAAATGTATTAATGCAGATGAATCGGAAATGAAAATAATCCTTAACTATTTTTAAATAATATTGAATGTGTTATATTTAAGTACAAAGCATGTATTCTTTTTATATTTTAAATATTACATTTATTTCTATGTATATTTTGATTATAAACTGTAGGAGCAACTGTAGTGAACCAACATAGGATCATAGAGTATTTCTCATTCTGATATATACCAATGGAACACAACAACAATAATAATATAATTAGATCAATTTTACCTCCAAATAATGGGCAGACGGCCCTCCATGCGCTCACCCCTCCCAGGCTTGTGAACTGTCCCAGTGAGGTCTCCAGTAGGAAGAGGGGGATCCCGCACAGCACCAGAAACAACAGGTAGGGTACAAAGAACACACCTGTAGACACACATGACAGCATTCACTGATTTTTAAGCAAAAAATCGTACCCTTAAATAACATACGTATACCATAAAATGAAATATGAACTCTAGAACAAAGTAATAATCCTTAAAAAAGAAGTCCTTACACACTTACTAAAAAATAAAGTTGCTCTATGTCATTTTGGTTGTGTCAGAGAACTGAACATTTGTATAAGGTATGTTCTCATAACTGAATAAACACAGGACAAGCAGCAGTGCCCACAGTTTTTTTTTTAACAAATTCTAGTTTTATGTTTTGGTTCCAGAATGACTTTTTGTTTTGAGTTATAAAGATAGAAATATTCAATACTAAGAACTACAAAGAAAATATATATTTTGTAAACCAACTGCAGGCTCTGCAAATGTAAACAAATCCTCCTTCCCTTTTGAAACTGCATAGAGCACCTTTAACTGACTTCAATGTTAACTCTCAATTAAACTTCAAGTCCCCAATCTGACCTGACCGAATAGTCAAAATCATCAGTCCATTTTCAAAAAAAGTGATTGTCTTCTATCATATCACATCGCATGTTTCGACACTAGAAAAATACACATATCTTCCAGGACTATAATAAATTGCCAATTTCGTCGCTTGTTTGTAAAATTGAATTTAAAAAAAAGTTTAAAAAGAATCCAAATTCTTTTACCTCCTCCGTTCTTGTAGCAGAGGTAGGGGAACCTCCAGACGTTGCCCAGGCCAATGATCTGTCCCGCCACTGCTAGGAGGAACTCGGCCTTGCTCGCCCACTGGCCCCTGGCATACGGGCCATTGTTGTCTTTGGTGCATTCTTTTTTACCGTTCGGGATGCTATCTGGGAGGAACTTATCGAGCACGGGCATTTTGGCGGCCATCGCAGCTCGTGGCACACACACTCAAACACAGACACACTGCTGGAGAGAGAGAGAGAGAAAAACAACATGGTGGACAAACCAAATTAAGGAAGATATAACTATCCAAAAATAATATTTGCATATGAGCAAAGAAAAAAGTAGCAACAAGCAAGGTGCACTCACATCTTCCCCACAGCTGTTGTTGAATGACAAGTGTGTATTGTCTGACAGTTGGGCTTTTGGCTACCTTATCTACGATGTGTGTCACAAGTACAGACTAGAATGGGGGGAGGAGGGGGCGCGTCCCCTTATCTGGACTGTGCAGCTCAATCAAGGACTCATTTTGTTTTTTACTTCACTTGTGAAACTGTCCCAGCGGGGCGGGGGCTCTTTCTCATGCAGGACCAATCGGTTTTTGAATATCAGCATCCAGTCAAACAGGTAGCTGTCAAGGAAATTGCACACATCTCCAATTTTAAAAACGTATTGATATACAGCATATAGGAAATGTGTGTTATCCAATTGTTTTCCCCCCCAAATCAGCCAGGTTCAGATGAGACAAAAAAATGACGATAAAATGCAGTTGATAAAGTAAAGTAAACTTTTGAAAAAAATATTTTTAATTTAAAACTGTATTGATGTTAAAAGGGTGTTAGGCACCCCTAAAGCGCTGATCCTAGAATCGCCCCTGGATACAATACATTTGGTATTTTTGCATTGTGCTAAGCTGTTGTTTACTCGTGTTGTTGTACTTGTTTCGATCTTGCTTGTATGTTTTTTTTTCTGTTTGATATTGCCTTTCCTTTTCCCCCTTTTTTGGAGAGAGAAGAATGTATAGAAATAAATATAAATCTCACTTAGAAAACATGCCCCCAGGTGAACCACACCTTTGGGCAATTCACACAAACAATTATCTCAATATTAATTCAAATGTGTTTGGGACCTGTCTCACAGCTCAGGGGACAGTTGGAACAAGCTGGAGTAAAAAAGAAAACGTTGGGTAAACACTACAGTGCTTTGTTTACATACCTATTTACAGATCCTAGGCTGTTTATCAACACACTATTCCCAGATCTCCAACATATTAAATAACATGGGGACCTTATGAGATATTCCATCTCAGGCCTACTGATAAAGATCTTATCATGGCGTCAATTGCCTTGACCGTGACGCATAGCCTGTATTGTTTCTTTCTATTAAGTTTCTTTCTATGAACAGAGGCTGTTGCATCTGATCTTGATATCTGAAGAACCTCGTAGCTTTTAATCTATTTAATGTTTAATCAGCACTCGTTACATCAGTTAAACTCGTGGTCATGGTTTCCCTCCTATCCCTTTCATTTTAAAGTCCCTTGTAGAGGCCATGTGACCAAATAACAGCTGTGTAACGATCGCGATGCACCTTTCATAAGCAGCCTTTTATAGTGACAATGAGAAACGAAAATCTCATAAGGGGATAATATAATTTTTACTGCATTTCATATTAATGTATTGGTTTGTTTATTCCTCAATTGTAGGCTAGACATGTGACAGTTAACGGTTCCACGAGAACGTTTAGCGGAAGTGAACGTCTCATGGCCATGGGTGGATAGGTCTCACGCACTATACAGTAGCCTATATGGTCTCACGATGCTCTGTAATTGTAGCCCGAGACAAAAAAAAGTAGCTAAATTGTGCATAATGCTTCGGATAGATAGCTGAGAATTCGACATTGCTGGTGCCTACCTCTGCGTTTCCAGTGGGTCTCTCCCCCTGCGACCACCCCCGTGTCCCGGTGTACAAATGGTTTGTTCCGGGCAGGAGCAGACCCTTGTGTGGAGCGTGGGTCTTTCTGGTTCATTTTCCCTTTCTCAAAGTGACACAGAAGACTGTGTATGGTGTGACGGGGAATGACTTGATAAAGTTGATAAACATAGATGTATTGCAGTGATGGACTTATCTTCCAAAAAATGATTAGCCTATATTTTTTTTAAATAAAACATTTCATTATCTATATGCCACTATTTCAACATGTATATTACAATTCATAGCCTTTAGCATGGATGGAAGAAGCACATGTAGTGTAAGTTTGATTGTGCTTTTATTATTATTTGAAAATGCATATTGATTATTAACTAAATAGACTAGTGCCTTATGATAGTAATAATAATTGCAAGGACTTTTGCAGACCAAAACAGCACCATTTCTGCTAAGCTTTGTTAAAAATCGGGAGTTGTTGGCGTTAACCTATTATATGGCGACTGATCCACATATACTGGGGCCTCACATTGGTACACAGTACTACACACACAAATACACTCCCTATTGTCAAAGTAAATGGCCCTGGCGTCTCAACCATTAAGGACACCTCAAGCAGCGCATTTAATGGGCTGTGTCATTGCCTGCACTCATTCAGCTGAGCATTTATAGCCATAGTAAAAAAAAGAAAAAAAACAGGCTCCAGCTATATCACTCAGCTCCAAATGGGACTTCATTCAGAAAATTGCATTCCACTGTCAATGCATATGTTATACTACGCATGCATACCTGTGTTTCAGCCTTGAGAATCATGCAACAGACCAGTTGAAATGATTCATATTAATACCCTATAACTTTATGATAGTTCTAGTCTAAACCTTCCAAAGCTAGCATTCCACTCACATAACAAGAAGCAAAAGACTGGTATGTATGGCTTCCTTATCATTATAACTATACTCGCTGCAAATGCACATAACAAACAATTGGATCCAAGGTTGAAATAAATTAATATAAATTACAGTGTTCCTGTACCCTACTGCATACTGTATGCCAAATATCATGGATCACATTTGTTTCCCTTAGGGGTTTTAACAATCTGTGCAGCATATGGCACCCTCTGTCTGATTGATGTGTTTTCCCATAATCTTGAATTATAGAGTGCAATTTTATCTGGGAACAAATATAATTAATTTTATTTTGTGCGATTTATTTTACCCTCCACAATAATAATTTTGACTTGGTGGCTTAACATTTGTGAGTTTCAGCGCTTGTTCCCATTGTCTTGGCATTGTCTGATATATGATCTACTGACAGACTAAGGAAAAAGTAGGCTTTTACTGGAGAAAAGAATAGCCTCCCTTGGATACAACATGTTCAGTACATCAGACAAATGATGTGTCTCCCACACTTCCAACAGCTTGGAGAGGTAGGCCTGCTGCCATTGACATTCTGAGGCTTATGACTTGTAGTACATACAGTGAAATCTAATAAAACAAAGAAAAAAGTGCAAAAAGGTTTGTGCCCCAAATGTTCAACTGTTAATTCAACTACAAGAAGAACACTACGTCTTTGTTTGGACTGTGGCGCTTTATGTTTTTGTTTATGTTTTCAAAATTAATACATTTTAATTATCATTTTTTCACCACACTTCCCCATTACCCCACACAATTGATGCATATCCAAGTCCCCCATAACTGGAACTTCTGGTGCTGGTTATCTTAATGTTTTTTTTAAATATTAAAATGACGGTAAATTCGACACAAAATTCACAAGGATTCAATTGTTAGTTCAACACAGGGCATCCATCAAGCTAAGACTTACAGAGTTGTTCAAATCACACTATTTCTATGCACAGCTTAAGTCCCGCTATACGAATTTATGTCACAATTGACTTTAATCGCCCCTCATTAGAAGACAAAAATTCCTTCACAAAAAATCTGAAAGTCAAGGGTCAAGAGTCAGGAAGTGGTAAAATGCCTTGCGATAATAATATACGATGCACAAAATTACTCGGCTACACCCGTGTGTACTCCACACATACACACACACACACCCAATGCAGACTCAGCAGTGCTTCCCAGGGGCCAAATAAAGCGTTAAGGGTCCTTCAATACAGTCGCCATTGTTTGTGCCCCTGAAAAAACCTGTTGTAGACCCTGTTTTAACACGGTGCCACGGTTAATGTAGTCTCGGGCCCTGCTTTATACGGGCTGCTTTTTATTGGTGTCTGGCACCCAGGACAAGGCCAAGGGGCTGGATATACAGTGGCATGCGTTGTGTGAAAACCCATTCCTGCCTGAGTCGACCCCATGTTGTGTGGATACAAGGGTTTTCAAAACCTTTAATAGGAATAGTGTCAAAGGAATTCTGGGCATTGAAGTCACTCAATGACTCAACAGTGTGTGAGTGAAGGGGATTGGTCAAATGGATTGTTCCAAAAAGCAAAGGTCTTTGGATTAACCACAGTGTCCAACAGTGATATCTCTTGATGTATCGTCCGCAGAACATATGCAAAACACACGGCCGATGTAGAATTGCCGCATGTTTCTGGAAATGGGCACTGGCTTCAACATATACTGCTTTTAATCTATTGTGGTCTTTCAGTAGACCCCCAAACGGTGACGAATTTGAGGTCAAAAACACCATGTTAAATTAAAAAATGGTGTCTTCTTGCCTCGTTTGAACCCTTTTCAAAGTGGAGGGTCCCGATGTGGTCAACATCAGACCTCTAACTCCTTACCTACTCAAACTTCCCCATGCCCTTAATATGTAAACATTCCTGTGGCTTACCCTCCTCTTCAACCTGTGTGAAAAAAACATACCCGGGCCGTGTAAGAGGAGTCATTCAAACGTAACCCCTTGGCCTTATGTCCACACTGTACGCCGGCTCCCCCCGAGGGCCCAGTGGTTGGCCAAATATTTGCTACTGATAATCTTTTACTGGAGATTTATTTGCGAATGTTTGAGGGGGTAATTCCCTACATGACTCTTCTAACCACAGCGGGGTTGGTTTCCGGTGACGTGGAAATGGCTGCTTTGTATCCCATTAAGTTAGCGGTAAACAAAAACTGACATGAAGGTGATTTTAAAACAACAACAAAAAAGTGGACCTTGTTTCCACTCCCACTTCCCCATATGCTAAGCTAACAGTATGCTGGCGGCGGCATATTTAGCGTACAAATACGAAAGCGGTATCAATCTTCTTATGGAATACTAGGCAAGAGAGCATATAGTTGGAAATGCCAAACTATAGCTACCATACATCATTTTTGGCTAACACATTCTCCAACCACTCCCCAAAACAAACAAGACAGCTACATCATACCATGCCAAAATCAATAAAATGAAACTCATCAAGCATTTGATTTCTAGAAACAGTCTGCGTGCTTATTTCAGCATCCTCTAAATCCCACTCGTATATCCAGATTTGAATGGTTTGAATCAGTATCAAAATCAAGAAACCAAACAGCCTGCAATTGCAGTACATAAAGCCTATAGTCCTACTCCTTTATTTGGACTACAAGTTGACAAATACACAAATACATTTGAAGATATATATTTTCTGCTTAAATGAAGATGAATGAAGACCTTGCTTCCTGAGAAAGGCCAAGTTAATCGGTCTTAAAAGTTTGAATGGTGCTTCCTCTTGTTTCAAGACATTCACACATTATTTGACTCATTCGTAGGCATATGTCCTTTTTTTGCGGGACATACCTCTGTTAATGTGGATGTGGAATTCTCCCTACGCCTTTAATGAGATGGAATAAAAAGAAGAAAAACTGTTGGTCCGGATCACTTGACCAAAACAAGTGAGTACAACTCTTTGCCTCACGCTCGCCCAATACACCCAGTCTTTGCCCATGGATCTCTGGAAAAATCTTGGCAAGCCAAACAAACCAGATTGTTGTTGAGCAGTGAGCCTGAACCAACACAATATCTAGATGACGGACAAAAATAAAGACTGTTGTACTTATATGATATGTGACACACAGGGATGCCAGTGCAGACTTTGATTGGATTGGACTTGTGTCAACCAGTTATGTATGGTGTGTGTGGATTAGTTTGATTTCGAGGAATTGACAAAAAGTGGTTGTGGAAGTGGAGCCTCGAGTCATCAGTGATCATTTGGTTCAGGCTCCCAGACCCCTTCACACTATGTGGGACTGAGTTGCCCCAGGGAGGAATGCAGCCCTGGATTATCTCAGAACATAAAATAATAAGGCCCCCACCCCTTTTGATCCCCTCTTTCCGCCACCACTGACAGCAAAACATAAAGAAATGCTGTTTTCCTCCCCCGTGGAGAATTAAAGACATGAAGAAAAACTCTGCTGGAGTCCAACTTTGAAGGCAAGTTGACAAATTAACTGATGAAAGCTGCAATGTTAAGCCCCCCGCACCAAAAAATAATAGTAATTTGATTAATTTTCAGTGACTAGTCGACCCAAATCTCCATTGTTGTGCACATGACAAACGCAGTGGGATACCTCCTAAGGTCATTATATCAGCACAGGCCATCACCTTCCATCATCACCCCATTTGATTATTTCACTACCAAGGCTTTGCATGCCACAGACAGCCCTTTCCCTATGCTTGGATGCAGAGAGATTTTAATAGAGGTTAAGTGACCTCAGTCAAGGGGTTCTGGGGGCCACACTATAGTGCTCCATTGGGGATTTGCCAGAGGGGCCCCCCTTCAATTCCCTGACCGGCCAGGTGACATTAAAATAGAGCTTGCAGATATATTTGCTACTATTTACAAAGATATGGTTCATGGAACACACCATGGCATTAAGTTCTTCCCTATTCCTCAACTGTTTAGTGCCTTTGGAAGGGGGAAAACTGGGCCCAGAAAATACTGTTTTTTGGGTATTCTGTTCAATTCTCCTGCCAACAAAACGCATGTAGCCTGCCTCAGCACTCTGGGTCTGATCACACGAACGGGTTGGAAATATCCGCGGTAAACTTTTGGCTGGCGACACAAAGTCCATGCAGTTAAAGAGGGACCACAAGTGCTGTTAAACAAATGAAATCATGCAGTAGTAGCATGGGGAGTTGAAAAATATACCAGCAAAAATGACTTGAATACGTAAAATATACACATATATAGTATATAGTTAATCAATCAGGTTGATGGTTAAAGTGCACAAGAACAATGGCTCATAGCTGTGTGCAGCGTTAAATATTGTTTGGTGGATATTTGTTTGATTTCATTTTAACACGACAGGGGAGACAATAACACACAAGGGATTATTCATAGAAATAAGTCAACGAGTCAAGTCTTTAAAATATTACTGGATCAAGACATTGTTTTTTTTCTCTTGAATAAAAAGTCTTGCTCACGGCTTAATGTACTACTTTGACATTGTTTTTTTTACCGGATCTACTTTTGCTTCAGTCATCGCAGGCTAATGATTGACAGAAATAATGAGATACGTTTAGTTAGTTCCGCCTTGTTTGAATGCCAATGGGTAAAGGCCAGGTGACTGTGAATTGGGACTGTAATAAAGCCTCTAACAATAGCAAATGGCTGCTGATCTAGACCTACAACGATGAGCACAAAAGCATCTCTGTTAACATGCATTCACACATACCCTAACTATAAATCTTTGTTTAGTGAGAAGATATCTGAAGATTCAGTCATTTAAGGACAAGATGAAGACTTAAAAAAAACATTCCTCTTCTTAAAATAGTGTTCAATCTACTAGCAGTTTAACCCATAGCCTTTTTCCGCTCACATGAATACACTCTAGTTTCTAGTTTTAGTGTAGTTGAATGTGTGTGTCACCTACAGCACATGGGTAAGGATTCAAACTTAGGAAAACAGAGCCAGGCGTAAACACCGTCTTTATGTAACCCTTACTGATTGTACTCTCAGACCAGAGTTATACAGTAATCATAATGCAGGTCAAACTTTGACCCCTCGATAGGCTATTTACATGCTTTTATTCTTGCATGACAATATATTGTGCATTTTACCGAGTAGAAGCACAGCCAAAACATTAATTTTCCTGTGTTTGGATTAGGAACATCCAATCTAGCATCTTGACTAATTAAGCATAGAACCATCAACTTGTACAGTATATACACTCAACAAAAATATAAACGCAACACTTTTTTTTTAGCTCCCATTTTTCATGAGATGGACTTAAAGATCTAAAATTCATTCCAGATACACAATATTACCATTTCTCTCAAACATTGTTCACAAATCTGTCTAAATGTGTGATAGTGAGCACTTCTGCTTTGCTGAGATAATCCATCCCACCTCACAGGTGTGCCACATCAAGATGCTGATCTGACATCATGATTAGTGCACAGGTGTGCCTTAGACTGTCCACAATAAAAGGCCACTCTGAAACATGCCTTGTTATGAGTAAATACACTATTTAATAATCACACATACACACAAACACACAAGCACACCCACACAAATGCTTGCATATCATACACATTAATATCTTGCACCTACCAGCGGAAGCTCTGAACTGTCCTGTATGTGGTGCCTTCAGGTGTTACATCGAAGAATTCAGAGCAGGTGCAACAATAAAAGCACAGAGCACAGGTGGGAGGAGCAGAGAAGCTCTTTACTTTTATGAATGGGATTGGATAGGCACACAAGGCAAAAACAAATGTCCACCCCTCACCTTGTAGTAGGATTAATGGGACCTTTGGATCCCCACTTATGCTGCTCAATGTAGTGGATTGGAAGTAGCCCTTCTTTAGGTGTTGTCAAACATTCATTCTAATACGAGACTACAGGGGCTCATTTATAAAGGGCACATTGGCTAAATATATGACCTGAGGAAAATGCCTTGTCAATGCTATTCTGCCAACCGTCTGGAAATGCAATCGTCTCTCATGTTAGGTCAGTTGGCCAGACAAAGTGCAAACTAGTGCAAACCCATAACCATAAGTCATGTAAACGTGTCTGGCATTCACTCAGGTAAACCTGTCATTTTGGGGTCAGGACCTCAACACTGTTAACTTTTAATCATATGAGAACTGTTTTGAGCACCATTTTTTAGGGAACGGGAGAGACCGGTTTTAGTGCGTTATAAGAGCAGAAAAGATGTGCAGAACAAACACAAAGTGAGGTGCAAGTGGGAGCTGCTCGAAACATTCCATAGTCTCTTATTATTAAGATGTTTGGCCATGTGTCACTTAATGACATGTCATCCCAGACTATTGTGGCACGTTGATGACCCCCCTCCAGCGTTCAAAATCTCAACACATACAGGCTTTTGTCATGTAATAACAGGTTTGCAGAATGTTTTGCTTGTCTCATTGGTAACCACAGTTGACATCTTGGAATCCAGGTATAAATGTTACAAGTCAAACTTCAAAATGCTTCCATTAAGCCCCACTGGTATTATTATTCCATAGTGTGGAAAAGGTGTCCCTCATCCTATTGTGTGGTTGTACTGGCAGTGCAAGCAGTCCTCAAGTGTAAAAAATCATATTGGTTGACAAAACAAGTCACAGATAGAAAAAAGTGTGTGTGTGTGTGTGTGTGTGTGTGTGTGTGTGTGTGTGTGTGTGTGTGTGTGTGTGTGTGTGTGTGTGTGTGTGTGTGTGTGTGTGTGTGTGTGTGTGTGTGTGTGTGTGTGTGTGTCTATCTGTCTGTGTATGAATGCAAAGCTACTGCACACTGTGTATGTGATTGTAAACCCCCAATTAGGCCTGTATCTGTTTCACCTCAGTGGTTTCCTGGGAAAAGCCAGAGAGAGAGAGTAAGAGAGAGAGAGAGAAAGAGAAAGAGAGAGATGCCGACTGGTAGAATCCAAAACAGTATGTCATTAAAAGCGCAGGGCCCTCATCAACAAGACTAACATGCTCTATTTACCAGCTTACCACTACGCACCGGTGCATCAAATCTCTCGCGGGTAATGTAGCCAATTCTCCTCTTAATTCTTTCTATCTTGAAGATTCTATTTTTAATATTTATATTTAATTCCACATTAGGTACGTAAAACTGCAAGACAAATAGCTTCAAAGATTGTAGAAGTATAGTGTTGTGCCTAGTGCATATTGCTGTAGTATTAAACTTATGGCTCTAAATAATACAAAATTATCCAAATTTTGTCCAGTGTCACTAAAAAAAACACAAATGGCAATGTGATGGTACAGAGCTAGACAAAAATGCAATAGGATGACCACTGTCAGCTAGACTTCATCCACTGGGGACCGTGGATATCTGTACAAAATGTCATGGCAATCCTCCAAATAGTTGAGATATTTTCCAAGCGATAGACTGACCCGCCCAATGCCATCACCTTGGCATCTTTGTTTCATTGCTAAGGCAACATCATGGAAACCTCTGCTCTGAGTTGGTATCTTGCACAATTGTGTCTGGACATTAAAATAAAAAATAAAATCTGGGGCTTTCCCATGTCACTGAAACCAGAGGTTATAGACTTTTTGCGAAACTCGAGGAAGGCATTTCCCAAACTTGCCAAAAGAGCTCTGAATTTTTTTTTCCCATGATGACAGCGTCTGACATAAATGGCCGCTGCTGGAATAACCTACTGTAAGCATTGCAGATAATTGCTCTAATCGGTTTATGCTATGATATTTGATATAACTGTGACGTGTGGTTGTGAATGAAGTATTTAAAAGCTGTCGTTTTGCACACCCAATTGTGGGTTGCAAGTACCAATGTGGATTTTTTTTCTACTGTTCTTCCAGGCAAGGAAATCATGTAATATAAACCAAGGATGATGCATATGTGGGTGCCATACATTAATACCTACTGTACCGGTGTCCTCAGTAAAAAAAATAAAAAAGTACATTTTGAAAGGCCAAAAGAAGTGAGATTCTTTCTTTCCGTCCGGGTTGTTTAGGGTCATGGAGCTGGAATGGACTGAGACAGTGATGCAGAAACCCATTTGGCACAGCGCTGTGGTCACGCACTCAGACAAGAATGGAAAATATGCAGAGAAAAACTGGGTTGGTCAATAAAAACGGCAAAGAAGATGGCAAGAAATAGGGTGGAAACATGGCTATTAGTAATGTCGTTAAATTGTTTGCTTTATACAAGAGCGTTCAGTGGTGTGTCGAGTGTGCGTTACACATCTGTCCCAGACAAAAGCAAATGTTGAACTTTGCCACGCCACACAACTGCCAAATTATTTCTTCAGGCCTGAAATAGTGAATAATTGTACACACTGCCTAGCTTGATTTTGTTTCCAAATGAAATAGAAGTCAGGTTTACTGAATAACAGGTAACACATAATAAGTCTCATCCTGTTTTTCTCCCTTTGAAATAACTAACTTTCCACTTAAACTGCCCGGCAGTGACTCTGATTACTTATTTGAGACTTGGGAAAAACAAGTTATCAACAAAGTTCCACCTTTAGCCAGTGTGTGCCATTTTTGAATAGTGAGGCATGAGATGCATATTTCCTCAGAATGTTCCTAAACATGTTATGAGGGGGTGTGTTGATGATTAGGTCATGTGTGATGATGATGGATGATTGGAAATAACACTACAGTATGCAGCAATTTCCGGTGCCAATAAACTCATTTTCTGTCCAGATCAAATTAAGATAAAAGTGGGCGTGGACAAAAAAAACAACACAGAAACAAATTCAGTGTTTTAAGACAATGATAATTCCCACATGAAACACAGGTGTCAGCTGTAATTGCTGTCATTACTGAAGTGAGAAATACAGAGTCCTTTTTGGGTGTCATTCTAACCCACACCCTTCCCTATCTGGGAAATGCATTCCAGGCATCTTTGCTCCAAGCGTTTACTACGGACTGACATGCTGTCTTGACACAATCGGGATGGGGGGAACTACAACAACCTGAGGGCTTACAGGTGATTTTACTGACTTACAACTTAGCACTCGGACAGCTGCAAATAGCGTACAAATACACACTGTACATGTGATGACAAAATGCACATGGTATACAAATGAATGGCCTCTTTTTTCCATACGGTTTTGAATTCCGGTGAGAAGTCTTGCATTCAAGCCAGCACCATTTGGCATATAGATTAAAAAGCATCGAGTGTGTTTATACTGTATATGACATGTCTATATATAACAAATGCAAAACTTTGCTAAATTCCGGTAGCAAATTACTGCACACACACAACCGCTTGAGTTTGTGCAATTGGTATAAGTTGTGCATGCCACTGTGGTTCCAAGTATTTTGTATATGTTTTTTTTAGGTCTGTTTAAAGTTAAGAATCCACAAGGTTTCCATTACCTACTGTAGCCTACACACTATCATGACTGGCATTGGCCCCCATAAATCACTGTTACTGAGGCTTTCAAAGATTTCCGTTCTAGCAGATGCAAAGTTATGTTTTTGCAAACAACATATCTTTGATTTCAGTCTATTTGGAATAAAAGCAGGGTTCCCGTGGGTCAGCTAGCTAATTGTTGCTAACTGCTAAAGTCGGCTTTGTGAGTCTCTCCCGCTATATAGCTTTCAAACATTATTGTTTCACGCAGAAGTGTCATCAATCCAACCAGGGCTGTAATTTGAAGGACTTAACTTTTTACCCTCATCTATGTCCAATCTATGTATCACGGTAACAGATTGGTTGTTGTGACATCGAGACAGGGCATACGTCAGCTGTCTTATCTCGGTCACACACACCTGTAAACCTCGGCTCTGAAGTCAATTTGCTCGTGCTGAAATATTTACAAGCGTCACTTCTGAGGGAAACAAGGGGCCCGAGATGTCTTCATTTGCACCCGTCACCTTTCAACAAGCGCTTATTTAATAGAGTGGGCGGATTGAGACGAGAGGAGACTGACAGCGTACGGAGGCTATACCTAATGACACATTGAAATTCCTTAGCGGGTAAACAACAGGGCTATGATCAACAACTCTAAGACAAGACTCTAGTCTATTTAACATTATTTTGGGGGAAAATGTCCTGAGCTAGGGAAAATGGGTGGGCAGTGGTGTCCTGGAATGAGGCATGCGTTTGTGTTTTTGGCGAGGGCAAAGTCGACTTTGTAGACAGAATAAAAAATCCCTTTCATATTTTTTACTGACTTTGTTGTGCAAAAGAAGTTCCTTGAAGAGCCAGACTTGATTCATTATTAATTTGTCAAAACAGCCAAGGAAAGATCTTAGAACACTGGAGGGAGAGTCAAGTTGTCTCATACTTATAACTTTATCCTCGATGTGGTTTCCATCCATCTTTGCCCCTCAATCCAAGCCAGTGTTGCGATTACAGAAAATGCCAAAGTTTCATTTCAAAAGGAGCTATGAAATAGTAGCCTCCTGCATACTTTGTGCATCATAAATATAACAGAAACTCACAGGCAAGTGTACCAGTACACAGAAATCCCATAGGGTCAACTTTACATTCATGAAACCACCGAAAAGAATGAGCATGAAACATTTTGAAAATATGGCACGATACAGTCAACGTTATTCATTACAGTAGTGATTTGCATTTAGGCTCACTGGAAAGAAGTGCAGTGTAAACCCTTTCGCCGGCCGACTTAAAGGTGCCCTGTTGAGTTTTTGACCACTAGTGTATTAAGCAATGTTTTTTGTTTTTTTCTATCACAGAATCAAAGGAGCCTGCAGATGACCCGATAACATTCCTGAGGCTGGTTTTCTGACCTATACAGTTGGTGGCGATAATGTGCCAAGAATTATGGTAATGCGCAAACAAAGGGAAGATACAAACAATGCAGGACTAAAAAAATTATTAAAAAATTGTCTTTACGAATTTTTCAAATAGGACAAAAATAAAACATATACAAATAGAAGGTTTGTTAATTTGTTAGTTGTTTTTGCTGAAATGGAATGAATGAGGAAAACTAAGAATAAGGCTGTGGAAGTGAGGAACTGTCTCTTTCTCTCTCTCTCTCTCTCTCTCTCACACACACACACACACACACACACACACACACACACACACACACACACACACACACACACACACTACTCTTTGACTGACAGTGTACGGAGCACGTTGAGTCCTCTGTCCTGCAGTTCCTTGCATCTCAGCTAGATTTACAGTCGCCCCCTCATGTCCCCGACAGGTTTTATTTATTACTTTCCCCCCTTTTAAATGAATTGCCCTCAGACACAATAGGCACCCGCAGTCCCTCTGACGTGTTTATCTAGCCAAAAGTGATGGGTCACTCTCCAAGGTCAGGCACACTAGATCTTGTGGGAATGCAAAAGTTCAATTGGCAGTCTCTTGGCCCGAGAAAAAAGTTGAAAGATTCTTTTTTTGACCATAAATCTATCAAACTACACTGAGAAAGAGTCCTCTATAAAAGCCACTTTGTCTTAGCTCATCTTGATAACAAACCAGTGCTGATTAGCTTTGGCATAAGGAATCCATCAAATGAGTGAACTTCACCCCTTCAGAAGAGGTCAGAGGAGTTTGTCTATTCAGCTAGGGATCTGGCTGTAAACTCCAGTCGGGTTTTTAAACTTGACCTTGCACGACATCCCGCTGCTCGCATTTTTCTATGAGGGGCAATTCATTTATTTTTTCCTTCTTTTCCTGAACTTAAGGGCCTCATTCCTATCTAAGCTCTTAATAGCCCGTCGCAATAGCATTCCTCGACATTAGCACGTCATAAAACTCGAAGACGGATTTTCCTTGAGAATCTGTGGCCTCCCTTGTGCTCGCAGCCGACATATGAAGAGTTCTAACTCCAAAATGAACGCTTCCAATTACAGCAATCTTGTAACTGAGATTGACGGTTTCACGGCTTTACTCGAAAATGATGAATGTCCTAATCTGGATCGTGTCACCCCCAAAAACACGAATAGTGGAGCCTTAAGAGTGCATAGCTACTTTGAGTATGTGCATTTTAAAACATGGTTTTCCTAAGGCAGTGGCTATATAACAACCAGTTATTTTGTGGTATGCTATATCCCTCCAAGACAAAAAGAAAGAAAATAAGTATAAAAAAGAGAGAAAGAGAGAGGGGGAGAGAAGGACAAAATGGGTGGATGTAAGGAGATCTGTCTGGAATGTCGTGTTAGAGAATGCATGACCGAAAAAACTTCAGACTTTTAGCCCCGGCCCGCACCAGAAAAACATGAGCTCCGGAGACAGTGGTAGGAGATAGCAGAGCGTGGCCCACAAAAATTCATCTTAACCCCCCCCCCCCCCACCACCACCCACACCAAGAAAGCATCCAGAGAGGGTTATCAGCATGAGAATGTATGGTGCAATGTTATCTGATGGACAAAGAATTTAGCCCAATGGAATATGAGCCCTTGAACGAAAAACCAACACAATAACATTAATACATTTCTCATTTCAGTTTTATCGTACCTTTTTCTCCTATGGCTTCTGTCTCTTGTTCAAATGTACCCTCAAACTAAAAGACTGTTCATATAAAGACTAACTGTAAATGAGAAAGTCAAGGTAATCGAGAAAAACGAACATAGCCTTGAAAATGACCATGGACTGCTTCGGACTTCATTGGCTGTATTTTGTCAACTAAAGATCTGATGCTGTTGGTGTTGGGTATATGACGTCCAATCAAAACCTTTCGTGGGGCGCTCTTAGCTCAGTTGGTAGGGCGTCCCCCCCATGGGCCACGGCCAGCAGTGGATCCGGGTTCGATTCCAGCCCGCGGTCGTTCTCTGCATGTCACTCCCCTCTCTGCCCCATTTCAACTCTACATTATCAATAAAGCATAAAAATGCAAAAAAAAAATCTAAAAAAAAAAAAACCTTTCGTGAGTCTAGTCCATGTACTCTACTGTTTCTCCAACTTTCGTCTTTCGTTCTTTGATATGCTTTGGGCTCCTTTCCTCTGGGAGGATGTTTGACAGGAAAAAGGAAGTGGCTGGAATCCCTTCGGGGCGGCCCATTTCCTGTGCCAACCCCGATGCCAAGCCGCGCCATGTTGTTACGTTACGGCCTCGGCCCCAGAACCACCGTGAGAAAAAACAAAGTCTTCCAACACCCTCTGGGAAAATGTGGCCTTCCCTACCTCCGCTGTGGTCCCGAAAGAGTCTTTTTTGACTCATGCGTTCACACACGTCTACTGTAGGGTGGATGCACCAAGAAAAAAAAGCCAGATCAAACGTTGTTGATATGGATACCACCAATGTACCAAGGTCAGACGGAGCAAAAAAAAAGTTCAAAAAGGGAAGTCGAACAGGGAGATTAAAGACGTGCTAAACAGAAATAGGATAGGTTGATGAAATTCGAAGGTTGGAAGAAGCTGCTTTTTGATGTTCTGTTGACTTTTAATTAACATTTGTTGAAAGGCTAAAGGAATATGTCAACTTCTAGAAACAGAAGTCCTTACTTAATACCCAACCTCTTAAAGGGCTAGTTCGGAATTTTGGACATAGGGCCTGATTCCCGAGTTAGCCTTGGTGTTCTTTATCATTGGAGACAGTTTTCAACACATTTCATTCAGTCCTTCTAGTTGCAGAGTTTGCTCGTGCTAGGCTAGCGCACAGCATTGGGGTCAACTAGCCTGCTACTAAAACAGTCTTACCCAAAGTAAACCCGAGGCAAATCAATTATAAAGCCAGACTATAGACGTAAATGGCTATGTTGATAGAATAATGTTAGAAATAAAACCATGATTGAATGAAATATGTTGAAAACTGTCTCCAATGATAAAGAACACTAAGGCTAACTTGGGAAAAAGGCCCTATGTCCAAAATTCTGAACTACCCCTTTAAGTATAGATACTCCTGATCGAATATCACTCAACTACAAAGTGAAAGTTGGCCAGTGTTTGCTTTTAACATATAACCATTTGAAAGTACAAAGTGTACAGGATTAATTTAGGACTATAGGATTACAACAAAACAAGGGGATCAAATTTAGAAATGAAGGGACACATATTCCGCTATGCACTCTAATGTAAAATGACTTGTCTTAACTCATAAGTTCCCCCCCAAACAAAGCAGATACTCAAGTACAGTAGAAATACAGGCGGGTTAGGAGGAAGAAGGGAGGTTTTGGCGGTGAGGCCTTCCCCTGATGAAGCACAGCTGACGGGCGCGAACCTACAGCGCTCTCATGACAAGGCCCTCACCACATCAACCCATTGACATTATTATTATTCAGCCATTCCAGGGCCCGGGCCCACACACACACTCTCTGACCTGCTGCACTGTACTGTATACCGCCACAGTGTGAGCATGTGTGTGTGTGTGTGTGTGTGTGTGTGTGTGTGTGTATATTGGATTCAAAAGGCACGCACAAGGTTGGCGCAGCATGCACGAAAAAAATGCTTATTCATGCTCCTGCAATCAGGTTATACACACCACCAGCCTCCATCTCACACACACACACACACACACACACACACACACACACACACACACACACACACACACACACACACACACACACACACACACACACACACACACACACACACCAAACGATTTTGGGTGCAACTCTTGACCCTGTGGTTATGTGTAGAGGTGTATGTGTGTGTAAGTGTGTGTGTGTGCTCGCTCGCTCTACCTTAAGCTTGGCATATTTCTGCTAAAAGGAAACGTGCTGCTATTATCTCGGTTGCCAGGTGCGTAGCAGGCCTCCCAAACCGCTCAATGCTCATTTGATTCTTTATTAAATTGCCACCCACAGTGTTTGGAGTTTATCAAATTAAGATGACAACTTTGAGGTTTAGTAGAAGAACCACACCGAACTATAGCAGACTACACTGCTCAAAAAATAAAGGGAACACATGATCATAACATCATTCTGGGATATCAACCTGTCCAGTTAGGAGGCAACACTGATTCTTAAACAATTTAACCTGCTGTTGTGAAAATGGAACAACAATGGTCAACAGGTGTAAATGAGAGGAAATAAGCAAGACAACCCCTATAAAGGAATGGTTCTGCAGGCGGTGGCCACAGACCATTTCCCTGACCTCATATCTTCTGGCAGATTTTTGGTCACTTTTGCATGTTGCCAGTGCCCTAACCACTAGAGGTAGCATGAGGCGGTGTCTGCAACCCATAGAAGTTGCTCAGGAAGTGCAGCTTATCCAGGATGGCACATCTATGCGTGCTGTGACAAGAAGGTTTGCTGTGTCTCCCAGCACAGTGTCGAGAGCATGGAGGAGATACCAGGAGACAGGCCAGTACACCAGGAGACATGGAGGGGGCCGTCGGAGGACTACAACCCGGCAATCTGCTCCTTTGTGCAAGGAGGAACAGGAGCACTGCCAGAGCCCTACAGAATGACCTCCAGCAGGCCACTAATGTGCATGTTTCTGCTCAAACTGTCAGAAAGAGACTGAGGTTGGTATGAGGGCTCGACGTCCTCAAGTGGGGCCTGTGCTCACAGCCCAACACGATAAGATGTGTTTAAGGGTTCCCTTTTAAGTGTTCCCCTTCATTTTTTTGAGCTGCGAATTTCATTGATCCTAAAAGGAAAATGGAGTTTGAGAAATTGTTGATGTCAGTTTGGGGTTGTCTTTATA